>JAVJAQ010003016.1:750713-795843 GCA_032362365.1 Zygogramma bicolorata | reverse complement strand
GTTTCGGTTAACCAGAGCGATGTTTTTTCTCACTCTGTGATATGGGCTGAATCCATCCAAGAGAAAGAGATAAAACCGATCTGGTTAACCGAAACAACCTAAATATGCATCGGTTTATTTTTACATGAGTGACATTTGACATAATGAGAATACGAAGAAAGTCGAAAATCAGCTGATGCTGGAGTTTTGAGACGTCAGAAATGGGTTTTTGCTGGTATTTTTATTATAATTGAGAAATTAAGTGATACGATAGACGTTATGGTATAGGTAGAGCTTTTGTGGTCCCATCACAACACAATCGAAGATTTCATAACATTACAAGTTGGATTCGTCTGCTAATTGTTTGTTAAACCTAGTGAAAAGTTTATTGGTAGTCTGTTTCTTCTGAAAATGATTCTGAGTTATGTCCAGAAACCAACCATCATGCAGCAGCTATTTCAGAAATGTTTTCATTTAAATCAGTTCAACCGGTTTTTCTTCCTTCAATATTTTAATTCATGCAGCTCAATCAAACCCCATAAACATAATCTCAGATTTCATCAAATGTCACAATGTTTCTCTTCAGAAAAGTTTAACCGTGACATATGCTGGAAATGTGGAGCAGTAAGAGGAAAAGCAGCCCAGTTATTTTGTGAAAAATGTAGAGTGATACAGAAACCAATAGAAAAAGAAAATTATTTTGAACTATTTCAAATCCAAGAACAGTTCAGTATAGACGAAAAGTCACTGAGAGATAAATTCAGAAAAATGCAAAATCTAATTCATCCTGATAAATTTAGCAATACGTAAGTGAAGATTTGAGGTATAGAGTGAAAAAATGTCATTAGTGCATCAGTTCATTGCTATTCGATTTGTTCATATAAAATATGAATATTATGCAAATTCAGTCAAACAATTTTCATTAATTATTTGATATTCTGATATTTCATTCAATGAGTATTAGGATTAATTTATGCAAGCCAACTTAACTTGTATTTAACTTATCTAACAAAGTTATATTAAAAAAAGGCATTCATGCAACAACTTGAATAACAAAGATGTTTGCGACTGATTTTGAGAGCTGACAAATTTTTGAAGCGTTAGCAGAAAAAAAGTTGATAAGTTGCTAAATACAATGCATGAACGCTTCCATTTGATCTCGAACATAGAACTTGAGTTACTAAGTTAAATTAGATACAAGTTGAGTTGGCTCGCATGAATTCACTTTTAAAAAAAAATTTGGTTGAACAATTCCAAGTATTAAGCGAAGTTATTCTAGAAGAGAAAATATCTCTCATCACTTTGAAAAATCTTTAATTCTAAAATTCATTATACCATTAACTATGAGATGCATTAGTTACATTTTTTAGTTTTTATACAAAATGAATGTCTGTCCTGAGAAACTATTACCTTTTCATGAACAAACTCTCATTTTTTACTTCAACTGCAGAACTCATGAAGAACAAACTATTTCAGAAGAATACTCGTCCCTAATTAATAAGGCCCACAGTAACCTACAATCTCCTTTAAAAAGGGCAGAGCACTTACTCAAACTGAGAGGACAAACTTTAATCGAAGGCGAAACTGTTAATGACACTGCATTTCTGATGGAGGTTATGACTCTTAATGAGGAGGTATGAATTTTGGAAATCAAAATTGTCTTGGGAATTTTCAGATAACTGTCTTAGTTTAATGCTAGATATGACAATTATTCTACCGAATTGAAATCCAGATACAGATTGGGAAAAATGTCTCAAGTAGAAATGTTGAGCTAGTTAATTGGGTTTTTCTAGTTTTCTGTGAAAAAAAATGAATTGGATATGCATTAAATATATAAAGTGGAAATATTAGTGAAACATTGCTGACCTCTCGTTCATTTGAAATGAAATAAAAATTTGTTTGGCAATTTGTCATTCACTCATTCTCATTTTCAGGTAGAGGAAGCTGAAGGCAATGTAGAGAAAATGAAAGAACTCAATGAAAAGAATAAATCAAAGATTGAAAATATTTTACAAAACATTGATGATAGCTTCAAACACAACGATCTTGAAAAAGCCAAAAAGAATATAATCATTCTCAAATATTATAGCAGTATTAGCCACAGAATCAATGGATCACTGAGGGAGCTAGGAGTATCCGATTAGTTTTAATTGAGAAGACAATGTATATCACAAATGTTATTTCAAAAACTGTTTTACTTTATTGATTTTAGACATTGGATGTTTCATATTTCTGTTGAATAAAATTATCACTTGTTTACAAACTTTTTGTTCATCACAAATGTTTATCCATGCCCAATGGTAGTCCAGTATCCTGAATACTAGGGTTAATTTTATATTTCGAAAGGCGACTTCAGTGTACAAATAATATAATAATAGCTTTATTGCTTCTGAAAACATGGTTTCACAGCAAGGGTCAAGAGGAAAAAAACTTGACTCTTGTTATAAAACCTTGTTTTCAGAAGCAATTAGGGTACAAATAATATGCACAATTCAGTGGATAATGTGAAAAATGTGCTTTACTGAATGTATAGTGCGTGGTCATTGTGTTTGTTATTCAAAAAAATGTTATAAGAATTCTGGCTGATGCACCTTCAAGTGAACATTGCAGACCTTCATTCATTCCTTATGGTTTATTAACATCGCCTAGTTTGTATCTACCAAACTCTGATATAGATAAAAATAATAATATTTCAAATATTCCTAGAAATTAACAAATCCATGTACATTACACCAGAAATAATTCTCAACTACATCAGCCTTATAGTAGATTGGCAGTATCAAAGAATCACCCCATGTGCTGTTGGGTTAAGCTATATAATGAGCCTAGTGAGGACATTAAATCCTCAAATATTAATCTTTAAAATGTTACTCAAGATTTTTTTATACGAAGGTACATGGGCGCCGGTACAAAAAATGTTAGGGAGGGGAAATTGAAATGAAAATCTTTTTGAACAATACTTACGAGTGTGGTTTGAGAAAAATTCAAAATTTAGTCGATATCATACATGGATTGAAAAATCTAAACTCCAGGAGGGGGCGCCCGCCCCCCCTTGCCCTTAAGAAACGGCGCCCTTGCGAAGGTAGTAGTCCATACTCAAAGTGGAAGACCAATTTTATTGAAAAAGGAAACGCGAAGTCATCTCCACAACATATTACAGTAACAATGTCCTAGTTAAGACATGTTTCAGTTAGGTACAAAAAAAGAGCTGAAATAGAATCAACAATGAGAAAACAGTAGAAGTGATTTTTTACATGATACTTACGAAGGTTGGGAGATCAAAAATTAACAAATTACCTATTAAGTATCATTTAACTACTATCGAGAACCCCAAAGTGGTTCAAGAAGTTGAAATGTATGTTATAAAATAGGGGTGGACCCCCAGAATAATATTAATTGTATAAAGTTAATTTTTCCCAAGCTACGATACAATTAATATTATTCTGGGGGTCAACCCCTATTTTATAACATACATTTCAACTTCTTGAACCGCTTTGGGGTTCTTGATAGTAGTTTAATGATACTTAATATGTAGTTTGTTAATTTTTGATCTCCCAACTTTCGTAAGTATCATGTAAAAAATCACTTCTACTGTTTTCTCATTGTTAATTCTATTTCAGCTCTTTTTTTGTACCTAACTGAAGATGAACATATATATATGTTCGAAACATGTCTTAGCTAGGACATTGTTCCTGTAAGAATTAAATATGTTGTGGAGATGACTTCGTGTTTCCTTTTTCAACAAGATATTTTTATTGCAAAAAGCATACTACTCAGTGGATGAGTTTCTCCTTGAATACTGATTTTATCATAGACATTTTTGGATTTGTTCGACCTGTTGAATCAGCCAGTATTTTAAGATGATGTTATGTTTTTTTTATTCTAATGTGATTGTGAAAAAACTTGTTCAATAAATGTTTGATTGATAAGTTTACTGTCTTAATGTGTGCGGTGCATAATATAAACTTCAGAGATGTGCCTTATTGAAAATTTTGTTCCAATTTGACAATGAATTGTTTCAGGTATCCACCAGAATTGTCAAACTTCAATAGTCTCAAATCAGTAATTCTGATCAAGAAAATTAGTGCACCTCTATGATCTATCGTGTCTCATACATCCCGTTTGTTTTTCATAGGAAATCAAAGTGGGAATCGAGATAGGTTGTAATCCTAATGCCTCTGATTGAAAACACTCATCAGGTAGCTTGTACGCAAATGATTCACGATGTAATAATACTGTAGGGAGCTCATTCTAGTTGAGACTTCTCTTGTTGGGTTTCCATAAAAAGAAATCAATCTTTTTCTAGTAGCTGTGGAAAGAATAATTTCTCATTTTTGTTATAATAAATCCACAGGGTGCCCACCAACCTGGAAAAGTCAGGGAATTGATTTATGGGTCCTGGAAGTCAGGGAAAAACGTTAAAAAACGCCCAAAGTCAGGGAATTCATTTTCCCGTCCATCTAGGGATATATATGAATCTGGGCATCAATGTCAACTCAATACATACTTTCAGTGATGACGATGAAAACAAATTTGACTGCCACAGAAGCAGAGCGGATCAAACAACAATTCAAAATACTCATAAACTCCAAAATTTTTGAAATCTATAAAAACGAACAGCTTGATTCATATTATTACTCATTACTGAAAAATAAAAGTAACTTTTTTGAATTATGGAAACTGATTAAATTAATATTGATATTATCTCAAGGCAACGCTTCTGTAGAAAGTAGTTTCTCAATCAATACGCAATTACTTGTTGAAAATTTGAGGGATTGCTTGTAGCACAAAGAGTCGTTTATGACAATATCATCTATGTTGGTGGTACAGAAAATATTATTATTAATGATAAAATGTTGAAGTATTGCCGTCGATCGAATAAAAAGCATAAGGAAGCACTTGAAGAAAACAAAAAAACTGAAGCCTTAAAAAATGATCGAAGAAATGAAAAACGAAAAATTGAAGATGAAATAAAAATGTTCAAAATGAAGAAACAAAGAATAAATTATACCCTGACTAAAGAAAATGAGGACATTCAGAAAACAATTGAAAAGTTACAGCTCAGAATTTCAGTTTTATTCTTTTAATTTTTATTGATAGATCTCATATTGAAACGTTTAAGTTATTTCAATGAATAGGATAGCCACAAGATTTCAATTCATCATCGATAATTAACCTACACTTCCCTTCCTAAATATTCCCATTGGAGAATTGAAATTTCCTTTAACAGCAGAAATAACTATTAAAATTTTTTTAATGATCACTTTACTCATAATGAATCTATATCTGCTTTACCGAAAATAATAAACTTTACTATAACTCCACATAATTGGGCCCAGTAACTGTTTGAACAGTGAAAGTTTTTTCAACACATTTGTTACTGGTCATGGAAAACTTGAAAATCAGACCTGGAAAACATGCAAAAGTCAGGGAATTTAATTTGACGAAATTGGTGGGCAACCTGATCCATTACAAAGTTCTCAAGTGGTCAGAAATAAAACCGAACATAGTGTCATATCTTTTATATAAAAACTGATAATATATCAACAGAAATTTTACATGCTAACGATATGGCTAATTACTTAATATTATATAGTTATATAACTATGCTGCACATATTCGACATTCCATCTAGAAGAGTAAAATAATTTTTCTCTCCAAGAGCAAAAATGTCATAATTCAGAGAGTCAAAAGCAGATAATTTTAATTCATTGACAGAAAACAATGCATTTCTTCATTGAACAGTTATATGATGAATATCAACAATGAGGTTTTTGATCTGGAAGAAATTTGGCACTTTTTACAATGAATTGGCCTTCACTAGTCTGAACTAGATCATTGCTATCGCAATGAGTAATTCATCAATCACAAAATTGAAAGTATAACCATTCCTTTTCAAAAAGGGTACCTGCCCTGGTTAATATTTCAATTAGATTAATTTGGAACAAGTTCAACTCATTCAGAAAATTGAATAAGGGGACAAATCAAAATATCAACATTCTGAAAAATAGGTTATACTAGGTTTCAATATGAAAAATATTGTGAGGTATTTTTAATACTCTTTTATTTGTTACTGTTGATGAATCAGAGATGCCCCTGAAAAACCATAACTCACTGAAATGTATTATCAAAAACAAATACCTGTTTTGTTTGATTTTACCATTCTCACACATCCGATTACTTTTCATCAGTATAACTAGTATATACAATTAACCAAAAATTAGT
This sequence comes from Zygogramma bicolorata, assembly GCA_032362365.1. Lineage (NCBI taxonomy): Eukaryota > Metazoa > Arthropoda > Insecta > Coleoptera > Chrysomelidae > Zygogramma > Zygogramma bicolorata. The sequence goes on along the minus strand of JAVJAQ010003016.1, from coordinate 789,639 downwards.
AGTGTATTCACTCTGAGAATTTATAATAATTCAAAGTAAAATAACAGACATTTTAATTCAGGGTACCCTCATTTTGAAGTTTACTAACAAATGAGTATATAACAGAAGGAACCTCTATGACCACGAGAAATTCAGATCGCGTTTTTTCCCATGGAAAGTATCAAATCGACATGTGATACCTTTTCATCAGAAAAAGGTCATAACATGCACAATGAAGAAATACAACTTCGAGAAGAAAATCGAAAAAATTAGATTATTTACAATTCCAATCAAATGTGAAAAACATAATTCCAGATCACAAAAAAATTAACATCTCGTCAAAAAATCAAATGAACTCATTTGCCATCACAAACTGTTAACCATAAACAAAGAATGCGGATCTGGTTCTATTCGTCATAATTACACAGGGAATCAGCAGTACTGTACATCTAAAGTCATATAGATGCGTACTGAAAATATTTCTTTCGGGAAAATTAACCGTTTTTGTTATCTTCTGCGGAAGGGGCAGCCCATGTCAGTCTCTCTTCATAGAACTTGATCACAACTTGTGGACACTTCACATTGGCCTGCTTCGCTGGTACTAGGTCTGCCTCATCGGTGCCAACCCACTTCATGAGGAACATAAGGGGGCCTGAAAATGAAAAGAATGTTGATATAGTAACGAATTTTTAGATCAATGATTATCCTGCGAAACATTGAAACCCTTTCTCTACGGCCTTGAATACCAACATCGCGATTGAGAAAAATAGGTAGGCGAAAGTGACTTGTGGAGAAAGAATGAAATTACTCGCATTAATCTCAGAACTGCTCCCGATGGATTGACCTGAAATTTCAGTAGGTTTTCTAGTGTAGTTATGTTTTTATTAGGACGTGTTCTATATCCTATCTGTCTACTAAAACAAATAACACCTCCTAGCATTCGTGTTCAATTCTTGTTCGAAAATATATCACTTTGAATAAAAAAGACATGAAAGATCATTAGGTTGATACAAGAAATTGCAATAGTAGTTATATCTTATAGTTATAAATAGAAACACAAAAAAATATGTTCATAGGTAATATAATAAATAATGAATATCAAAAACATACAGTGTGTCCCAGTTTTCATGGAAACATCCCCGTAATTTCCGTAATTATCGAGGTAGGATGATGAAACTCTCAGAACTGATGAAAATTCTGAAAATACACCTATAAACTCGATGGTATTGATCCAAGTTATATACACTGCCCGCCACTCGCCATGGAACAATCGATTTTCACGGTAAATCATATCAGGAGGCAAACAAGGCTGGAAATTCTCTCAGATTCGTGATTAGTACCCCCAAATTACTACAGATACCTGAAAAATCCAAATTTGTCCCACTTTCCATGGAAACATCCCCGTAATTCCTGTAATTATCGAGAACTATAATATTTGCAGAATCGATAGAAATACCAAGAATGTCTGGTTCTATGTTAACAACTGCGGGAGTTACGATGGTGTTTCCATGAAAAGTGAGACAAACATGGATTTTTCAGGACTGAATTTATTTCAGATAAAGCCGTAAAAATGGGTTGTTCCATCACTAGTGACGGGCAGTGTATATCACTTTGGTCAAATGATTTTTGACTCTATTTTTCAGTTGAAAACGACCTTTCGCCTGAACAGTCTGTTGTGGGAATACTCTCAGAGCCACATCAATATTTGAAAGAGTTGATGAGATTTTCTGTTCTCTTATGAATCTGAGTGATTGCTCAACTGCTGTTGGCTGGTGGGTAGTGGTTGAATCCTCCTATTTCGTTTCCTGCGCTGCCAACTTTCGGCTTTTTCCTAGGATCTGCTAGCGCCCCTAAAATCTGCAGCGCCTGAGGTTTTAGCTTCATTAGCCTTACCACAGTTGTATAAGGCTGTCACAGTCTAGTACTGAATAATATTGAACTTGCATGTGCATGTGTTATTTTGGTCAATATGTCCAGTACTGGTGTGGATAAATTCGATAACAATGTCGTATCAAATGCTAATAGTCCTCAAGATACGGTATTTGAGTAGTATCTATAAGAATATAATCGCAACTTATACAAAGATGAAGTGCATGAAAATCTCGAAAATTTTGTTGATCATATTCTTACGAAAGTAGCCAGTCATATAGGCGCATGTGAAGCCAGTGTCTCTCACAGATAAGGCACGTATAAGAGCAGTTTCTTCAAAAGAGGGAGGACCAAGGTAAAACGCTTTACCAGTTTCCTCTCTCGGAACTTTGCTAGAAAACCAGTCATTCCGAATTACAGTGGGCTTCGTCTGGGATCGAACACGCATCAACCACAAATGTATATGTGGGGCAGAAGTGGACATCAAAGGAATTCACGGGTTAAGTTGCAAGTACAGCGCTGGACGTTTTTCTCGTCATCATGCGGTTAATGATGTCACTAAACTTGCCCTAGTTTTAGCCCAATCACCTGCCACTTTAGAACGTACAAGCACTAGTCACGATGATGAAAAACGACTATATGGCGTGATTCAGATTCCTTGGGAGTTCACCTGCGTATATAATTTGGCTTCATGTTATATTTCTACAAGTTCCGTTTCCTGTGGTTCGACAGCTAATTTGGCAGATCATCGAAGTTAAGGAAGTATGCGAGTTCAGGAGATAACTTCATCTTTTATCCAGTAGCAATCGAAACGGAGCTACCATTCTTGAATCAAAGTAATAGTAGCTTTATTGTCCATTAGATCATTTACATGATAAGGGACACGTCAGAAGAGTATTGTCTTGAGAACGAAGTCTTTCAATTATACAATATAAATGAAACAGAATATGAATAAAAAAGGTGAACTTGACTAAATGAAACAGGAGTCAAAACAGTAAAAGTTGAAATCTAGGTACTCTTGCACAGAATAAAATAGGCTGTTCCATAGCATTTTTTCCACAGCGTGGTTGAACAATTTAAGGCTTGTAATTGTTTTCAAATCAATAGGGAGCTTGTAATATATGATAATTCTCACATACCCGGGCTCTTTTCAAAAAATGCACGAGAGTGTGATGGGATTAACAAATCATTACAATTTCGTGTGAAATAGTTTGATTGAAATTGTTAGGTATGAATGTACTATATTATTAGTTTAGTTTTAATGGAAAGATTCCCATTTCTCAAAATATGTCTCTACACAACTGCCTAACTTTCAAAGATGCAATATTTCCCACAGCTCTCTTCTGTAAAATAAAAGCAAGCCCTTTGTAAAAAACTAGAGGATCCCCAGAAATTGACTCCATATTTCAATTGAAAGTAACAATGTGCATAGTAATACGTTAGTAGAACCGACTTATTTGTGATGTGTCATAACCTATAGAGCAAAACAAGCAGAGGCAAGTTTTTTACAAAGAAAATTGACATATATTTTCCAGTTCAATGAGTTGTCAACATAGAAGAATTTTGTAGACTGAACTTGACTGTATTGATCGACCATATACTCTTACCCAGACAACTTTCTGTAACGTCGCTCAAACGAGGAGTAAGTGAAACCTTTAAAAATATTGAGACATGTGGCGACAGGCGGACTCGAAAGGAATGAATTAGTCATAACTAACATGATTTTACAAAAGCAAAAGAGACCTCAGATTCTTGCATGACCATGAAAGAGGAAATATTTGTTCATCAAGATCAACAAATTGATAACAGGATTTATTAACACTTATCCTACTCAAATAGCATTCCTTTGAGTGTTGATCTTCATGCTCATTGTCCTCATCAGTTACTAATGCCAGAAGCTATTGCGATAGTATGCTCGCCAAAATATAATGAAACTGGATTTTTTATATCAACTCCCTTGCAAACTCATTGCAAATTGCCGAAAGAGTGGATTTCATCCACATTCAAGTGAGCGATCACATTCAAATTGAAAACAATGCACCTCTAGAAGTATTGGATCTATGCAATGCTTAACACATACATTTTTATATTATTTTCTCAATATGACATCAAGTAAATATGTAATTGCAAAAAAACATGAAATTATGTATCGATATTCCTTGTTATTTTATTTTTCGACTCTTCTCAATCCTTTGATTCATATTTGCAATTTGTTATTTGTTTTAATATTTTTTGATTTCTGCTCAACCTCACGTCATACTTTTAAAGTTTTCTGAATAATTCAAAACAATACTTCATTTCATTACACTTACTTTTCATCTCCATCCATTTAGCTTTATGACTGGTTTAAATGGATATTTGGAACACCATCACTCAATCAGGGAACATTGTTAACCAGAATCAATCAAACACTTTCTATTTGTTTCTGATATTTTTCAATAAAGAGGTTAATGGGAAAGCTGAATACGAAATTTTAAACCATTTTATATTATTTTGACCCCTAATATATTTTTCGCCCAAACTCTAATAATACCCTAGCATTATGGCAATGGGAAACCAATATTTTTTTATTTGGGAAATTTAGGTATTTCACATGCTCATCAATTCTCTGAAGTTGATTCAAAATATATTACACAGTGTGGACTCTTCATTTGAAATTTGACTTCGGCATTAGTTTCTGGTTTGGTTGAGATGAAAAATAACCAAAAAAAATTGTTATGCCTTGACATTGTCTTTTTTATCGAAGAAAATTCAAAAAAATGTTATGGGAAAATGTGTAATGTTAGTACACGTGGAAAATGCATTCAATTTTTATTTTAGAAAATTTGACCATTATTGTCTGAACAGCCTTCTGTCATCAGACCAAAAACCGATTGTACAGTAAATACCAATCATCATCAAGAACTGTTAGTCAAATATATATCAATACTGTCCTGGCTAGTTACCCCCCTTATGAAATAACCGAACTTCAATTGTCCGTTCTGACTTAGAGAGTGGTGGTTATTGATATTATCAATTAATAAAAACGGACCAATCATCTCGTGAGATAGTTCAGGGTCCAACAAATATTGAGAAAGAAGTATATTATAAAAAGCCAGTATCTCTGACACAGAACAGACCATTGAAGTCAATGCTTTGTCTTGCTTGGTTTTTTCTTAAGGAGGTAACTAGCTAGGACGGTATGGACATATATTTGTCCAACACTTCTAACAGTTCTTGATAATGACTTCGAAATGGAAGTTGAAAAGTCAAACTATCAAAGGGATATAAAAACCCCAAAGAAACAATATTCGCATATATATCCTTTCTGAGCTCCTAATGCTTAATTGTCAGTACTTAGTACTTAGCTCTTCGGACTCAAGGTGTTCATAAATCCACCCTTAGACATATTTGTCGAGATAAAGACTTCTTTGAATGATTTTTTTGTAACATTCTTTGCTTGAAACATTTACAATGAGCAGTGTTACATGAAAGGTGGATTCAAGCAAGCCAACTCAACTTATCAACTTAGAAAATTGAATCATTAGGATCGAATAATGGTATTCAGACAAGTTCTTAACTCAACTTGGAAATTCCATTTTCGCTTGAGAAGAGTTGAAGGTGAATTCATGGGAGCCAACTTGAGCTGTATTTAATTAAACTTAATAACTAAGGAAGTTCAATGAACGAAATCGAATGTAAACATTCATGCATTATATTTAGCTCCTTATCTCAACTCATCAACTCAATTACTGCACTTTTTCTACTGAAGCTCCAAAATTTATCACCTGCCAAAATCAGTCGCGCATATCTTCCTAATTGCTAAGATAAGTTGAGTTAAATATAAGTTGACTTGTATGAATCCACCTTGAAGGCTTATTCAAGCAAGCCTATAAAACTTATGAATAACTCAACTTATTTACATAAATCTTCAAGATTGAATGAGGGCATTCAGACAAGTAGTTAACTTGGAAATTCCTGTTTTAAGTTATACCTAAGTAAAGTTGGGTTGCATGAGTCCACATTAAGTTATTTCCAAGTTGGCTTGTTTGAATCTGCCTGAATAATCTTTTGTTTGTGGTTATTTACTTATTCCAGTATAACAGGGAATATAAATTTGGTTCATTGAAGACATGAAATTTCTCACCAGAACTATCTGTAGCTCCAATGATTTTCTCTGGCTCCAGTCCTCTGTCAAAACCATGAATTTTTTTGTCATCTTTTCCTCTTTTGGGATTATCTTCAGCTTTTCTTTTCTTGCTGGTCCGTTCCTTTTCTTTAGCAGCTTTTTCAGCCTCATAGGCTTTGATGAGACTTGGACAATCAAGATTTTCTTCAGGCTCCCAAGTATTGTCTTTATCATCATAGCTGAAAAAAAAACAACATTAAGTATATGAGAATCATTCTCAGTTAAAAAAAGTTCCTCACCCAATCCATTTCAGAAGATATTCTTTTACTCCATTAGTGTTTATCCTGCTGTCAATGATCTTCTCAACAATATACTCTTCGTTAGTCTCTTCTGGTTCTGGTGAGTTGGACTTTTTGCCCTTGCTCATGTTTATATCTTCTTAATTCAACTACAGGAAATTGTTCGAAATAAACTAGATATGATTCGGTTCCACTATGAAAAGTTATGTATGTTATTTAGGCAGAATCACCATATCAAGTTTATTCAACTTTTCAATTTAAACGTGAAACTCAACAGACAAATAACGCTTCACAACCAAACAAATATGGCCGGTATAACAATTAACAATATTCTTGCCGCCTTCTGCACATCTGATTGACGATTGACATGATTGACAATTATTTGACATTTGAATTATCAAGCCTACAGCCCAAGCACGCGTGTACGCAGGACCCCCTAATGGAACATGTGGAAACGTTGATGACGTCATCGCTAGAGTGTCTATTTACATTACTGCTGCGCAGTGTTGCCAACAGGAATTTTCTAAATTACGCACAATCGTTCATGATCACACTCAAGATCACTCTATATATTAGAGAGTTGAAGTACTGCCATAAACGTTAACGTAAACGTACAAATTGACAGCTAAGCATGCGTAGTTTCGCCTTGTTTACGTTTAACTCGAGAACTTGTTTACGGGCCTACGTTAGAGAGTAGAGAGTTGAAGTGCTGCCATGAACGTTAACGTAAACGTACAAATTGACAGCTACGCATGCGTAGTTTTGTCTTGTTTACGTTCACGTCGAGAACTTGCTCACGGGCCTACGTTATCTTGCGGGCGCTCACGGATACGTAAAAGATCAACGAACGTAATCCGAAGAATATACGAATCACACCGATGAGTTGCGAATGATTGAATATGAATTTTGAAACTTCATTTGGCGAGGGAGGTATATATGGCCATAATCCCTATCAAGATCCGAAGAGATTAACTCTTATTGAGATCAACATGACCTATAGTTCCAGGAAAAAGTGTCAGCATTAGAACTCTCAAAGAATGATTCAAAATTTGGTGAAGAAACATTCAGCTTAGACTGAATAATAAATGATTGAGAATGCAGTTTCCTGAATATTCTAGATTCAATTATCTACTGTTTTCATCAGTAGGAATCATCTTTTATTATCTTGAATGATGAATTCACAATATGAATAGTATAATATTTATTAGTATTTGATTATGATTTCCAGAAACTATACAAAAACCCAATTACATTGTTTGACTAAGAGCCGATTGTAGATTTTCAATCAGGTCTATTCTGCGGTGGCCTATTGATTCTTGAATATCATTAGATTATTGAAAAATATTCAATAATGAGACCAATAATGCAATTATGGTGCAAATCAAGATTTTTCAATAGACTATATTTCTCGAAGATATTTTAGAAATCTTTATGGTGTATATTCATATTCTTCTATAAGAGTTGTCGATTATTTTCAGTCAGTAACCATGGCAATATTCAATATTGAAAGTTATTCAGGATTCACCAGAATAGAACAAAATATAATGATATAGAAAATCCACATAATTTAATTAGAATTGGATTACCTGAATTATTTATCTCAGTGGAGTTCTATTTCATAACTACTCTAAATCGCTATTCAATCCATAGCCTTATATCTTGGAAGCTTGAAGCTTGGAGGGTACCACCTTCCAAACTCAAGTGTTTTTATTTAAATAAAATCATTTAAAAATAATTTGATTCATAACAAAACTGTATTTTGTTCAATAAAAACATCCTGATCCTAATAATGGTACTAATCTCAAACTTTTTGTTTCGAATAACATTTTGTTCAGGATTCAATACGCTCAAAATCTCGGAATCCGCGCAAAATCCTCACGAAAGTCCTATTAATCCACGGTCATTCCGCAGCGACGAAAATGTTCACAAATGGAGTAATTAGTGGTGATAACTCACAAAACGGCAGCACTGATTAACGGCTAACATTAACGTCATGTATGGTTGCGACTTCAACTCAATTTCATGAACACCCGTAAACATTATATTTCATAACGAAACTACGCATGCGTAGCTGTCAATTTGTACGTTTACGTTCATGGCAGCAGGCAGCACTTCAACTCCCTATTACTGGACTAGGTCACGGATAATAGAGTATACGGTCGTTCAATGCCACGTCATTGACTTGTACATGTCACTGGGTAACCAATCAGAAAACATGATTTGAACAGGGCTGAAGTTTAAAAATGACAACGGCTGACAATCATGTTTTCTGATTGGTTACCCAGTGACATGTACAAGTCAATGACGTGGCATTGAACGACCGTATACTCTATTATCCGTGGGACTAGGTTACGGTGAGTTTGCCATTTTGGTCACGTAACCTTACTGGCGTTAAATGCCAAATGCCAAGATTCAAATGACATTATGTGTATCTTTCTCGCTTTGGCTCATTGTATAGCCATTTTCTGTTCCTTTCTATAGCTTTTAATGTCACGTGACCCTACTGATGGCCACTGGCGCCAACATTTGAAATGTAATAATTGTGTGTGTATTTTCAATCCTACTTTCTTCTAGTTCCAGGACAGTCCTAGAATACTCACAATAGTTCGAAATAGTTGCTCAGTTGTGGTTTGTGATGTGCAAGGTATAAGCGAGCCGTGCTGTCAACGACTATTTTGAGAGTTCTGTATTTGTGTTGAAAATAATCACAATGAAAATTAATGGTACTTCGAGTGTATCATTATTGAACAATATTTGGATGGAAAGAATTATATTCAGCAATATCTAAGAGTATTGTTGATCCAACTATAATTTGGAAAACTCGCGCTGAGACTTTCAACAACAATGAGATCTCTTAATTTATAAATGATCTATAAGAGATTATTCATCCATATTTGAATCCATACGTTCTTCCTTCTGCTGTATTACTTAATATTTATTAAGTAAGGTCACGGAAAAGTAAGAAACACATTCTAGGAAGAATAATATATAAACTTTCGAGCGTTTTTCATTAATATAAGCTAGTCTGGTATATAAATAGTCAACTTTCATCTTTTTTAATTTTATGAAAACTAAGATAGAAATACAACAGTTGCACCGGTTTGTGACTGGGAGTGGGATAAGTGTCATTTCAATTATTCAGATACTTTTCTCTTTTTATGTTGGAGGTTGAAATCTCTCCCATTCCTCAGTGACATCCGAATAGTTTATATACTTGGTCAGGCAGTAACTCTGTTTTTTCAGATAAAGTTACCCTCTCTCTCTCTGGTTTTTTTGGCCTTTTCTTCCGTTCGGCGCATTTAACCAAGATAAAGTAATCCTGTTTCTGATTTTTATCGTCACCGTTACGACTAGTTTCCATTCAGCGTGGCCACTTTTGGTAGATTTGTACTATTATATAGTTGATCCAAGCCTTCTGTCCTGAAACTATAGAGTATAGCATTTTATTTCATTGGCTGATTTAATTTTTTTATTATGTTTGATGTTTGCCTCTCTTTCCTTTCAATTCTTTCTCAACTATATCGTTTCTCCTACATTTCATAAGTGGAATGTCATCTCCTGTTTTGTAATTATCTATTATCGAAAGAATCGGCAACTGTCCGTTTAGAACTGAATATGAATCCTTGAATTCAACCGGAGAAGAAAGCAATATTTTGGAGTAGCGGGGAAGAGAATGATCAAAGGGAGTAGATCTACTCCGAATGGAGTAGCTCCGGCAACCCTACTATGAAATGGCCTTTACCTGACAGAATTGAGAATATTCAAAAGATGAAGAATTTGCTATTTTTTGAATGACATCAGAAAAATTAACCCCCAGGGGCCCTATTCTTGAATCACTCGCAGTTCTGCGTATACGCTGTTGCTAAGCTACGACAGATCTGATTGGTCTCTGTCTAGCAACAAATACGTTCAGCGAACGTGTGGTTCAAGAATAGGGCCCATTGCACCAACAGCGAACAGAGAGCAGACCCAATAAATGAGAAGAAGAAGACAAGAGACGGCGAGACGGCGAGTATTTACATTCACCACTCCACAATTTACAGCGTCTTTTGAATTTTATGTTGTTTGGATAGGTTTGACTATATCTATCTTTCTATAAATATTTGGAAATTCATTGCTCATGAACGGTACATTTCAGACGTGATAAAGAGAAAGGACTATAACGTAAGTAGAAATTCTTATTCTGTTGACAACAGTGAATGCTAACCTATAAATTGAAGTGCTTGAGAGTTTAAAATGCTTTTTCTAGGTACTGCTTTCAAAATGAGTAAAAGAAATAGCCCTGTCCCCGCTGAACCATTGGAACCGGTGGCCGCTGAAGAATTTGTTGTAGAAAAAATTATCAGTAGTCGAGTCAATGAAAAGGGTGTAACTGAATACTTTTTAAAATGGATTGGTTATGACGAAAAAGAAAATTCTTGGGAGCCAGAGGAGAACTTGGATTGCCCTGGTCTCATTGAGGCTTTTAAGAAAGATCAAGCTCGAAGGGATAAAGAAGCTGAAAAAAAACGGAAGTTGAGTATACAAAGTGATGGAAAAGTTACCAAGAAAAAGAGTGAGGAAAAGAAATCTTTGGGATTTGATAGGGGTCTACAACCAGAAAAGATAATTGGTGCAACTGATAGTCCAGGTAAAAACTTTATGGCTTCAAAAAACTCTCCTGATCTCTAATGATCCTGACCTATAATGCTTCCTCAAATCACTCACGCTCATATGTGTATTTTCTGGTCCCATTTTATAGTAAAGATGCTTCGGGAGCAGCAGTCTTTTGAAACTGACCATCCACTCTGTCTTATGCATCTTCCTACTTTACAATGCTGTTGTATAACATTGTAATGAAAAACATGCTGTCTTGGGAGTATGTGCTTTCAAAAGTCCAAACATGCTGTCAGCTTTGCCATCAATATTGTGTTAGTAATATATAAATGTATTACTACGATACAGATACCTAGATCTTATGTGAATGATGTTCTCATTTTATACCCAAAGGAATTTTTAAAACTAGTAAAAACCATTCATGATCATTTGCCTGTTTTCAACTTCAAGTCAATGTTTGTCTCATGCATCTGAAAAATCATCTACAAAATTTAACTTGTTTGAACTGAATTTGGTCCATATAGTAATAATTGAAATTAGAAACAGTTGTTGGCTAAAAAGAGATCCTTGAGGGAGATATACACTTTTTAGGATAGGAATAGTATGTATATCCTCTATGATTTCAAAAAATTATTGTTTGTATTTGAAAATGCTTGAAAAGAAATGGAGACTAGGTAAATACACAGATAATTTTCAAATAATTCACATTATAAGTAGTTACTCCTACTAAAAAAGATTTTCACTATAAAACTGAACATGTAACTCATGTTTATTTGAACATTTCTGTTATTTGAATGGGGTTAGATGGAAATTTAATTCATAATGAGGTAGAATTCTGTTATGAAGCTTTTTAGGCATTTGCTTTTATCATTGTAGTAATAATTGAAACTGTAACATAACAGTATATCAAACTGATATTTTATGATGCTCTCATAAAATTTCCATTTCTCATGTTAACTAAGTACTTGTTTATCAGTTTTTGTTAGTTTGTTATCAAAATGATCATATTGTAGTTGTCCTGAAAAAAAAAAACAACTTTTTTTTGAAAGCTTGACAAAATAATAAATAGTTTTTTTTCGAAGAAAAATTTACTTACTGCATATCCAAAACTCTCAATAGTTAACTCATAATTTGAACTTAATGTTGCAAGCTTAACAGCTGCGTTGTTTTATGGTTTCTGATACCAAGTATAACATATACAGCAGAAAGAAAGATTGATTGTTTCAAGACAGCATAGATTAAATGAATATGAGAATCATATAAAATAGTGAGAAAACAAAGATAGGAACTTGAACAAAACAAATTAATATGAATTATTCTATGGGGTGGAGAGTTTCAGAGCAACCCTTTCGAAAGATTATATCTGTTTAGGCTTTATGTCAACATAAAAACTGCTGTGCATAGTAGGTATACTTCATAGATTCCACCACCAAAACATAAATTTCATATAATGCTAGATATAAAGAAACTATATCAAACCTAACTCAATGAACAAAATATTCCCATTCCTTTGTTCTTTTTCCTTCATACTCTTTTATTTTTTCAAAGTTTCATAATTAGAACAATATTCTTTTTTTGCTATTGGATAGATTGAAGCAGAATGGAAACAAGCTAACTATCAGTTGATCTACTTCATTTGTTGATGTCAAGTAAGAAAAATCAAAACAATTTTTTTTCCAGGTCAACTGATGTTCCTGATAAAATGGACTGGTACAGATGAAGCTGACCTTGTTCCTGCCAAACTAGCTAATGAAAAGTGTCCCCAAGTGGTAATAAAATTTTATGAAGAACGTCTGAAGTGGCATTCTCCCAATTTAGAGGAGAACAAAACCAACACAGAGTAACTTTTTAAAATAAACACCCTAGGTTATATGAAAGTAGAAATATCAGGCTTGACATAGCCAAACTGTTGCCAGTGTCAATATTGAATAACCATAAAATTTTGACTGGGTAGCAATGACCTTAATGAATGAATCCTTGGAATTATGAATTTTTTCAATTTGATATGAGCTTTGAATTCGTTTAGAAGAATAAAATGATGAAATTCTGTAAAGCATCTGTGAATAAAATCCATGCTGATCATTTAAATTTTGTTAGTCCATATTTGAATACTGATTTTTTTGAGAAATTGCTTTGAATTTCATTTGTGTTGTTATTTTTTGCCATCTTGCCAATAGTTTCTGAGGTCTGAAAATATAATTTTTTCATGAATAATTGGACTAAAAATTATATATCTCTGCTGTTATGTCTTATAGTAATAGTAAAAGTGCTCAAGTATACAATAATATATTGAATTGAATATCATTGATTAATTGATCTAAGATATATTCACAGATGTTTTTCTTCATCAAATTTAGTTGAATAGTTCACACTAATTTTAGTTTCCTAAAATTTGCTGACTTTATTTATGATATTTCAAGAACGCTTATATATTATGTCAGGCAACTGTTAGCAATTGCTAATAACATTTTTAGCGTTTGAATTATGTGACAAATCGTTGCTGTACATTTTTTCGTTTTAGAAAATATGGGTCCCAACTGCCATTCCTTTTTAATTCAGTTGGCTGAATTCAAATTACTGATACTTCTGACGATTGTGATTTATTTACTAGTTACTTTTCCTGGTTTTGTACCATCTGGGAGTTTATGATTTTCTGTGTTTTGTAAATAAAAAAGAGTTTCAATAAACTTTTTTAGATATATTCCAAGTTCCTTTCAGTGCAGATTTTTTCTTTTTCTACCCTTCATTACATTAAAGACAACAGGGAATATACATATGATTTAAAGGTACCTGCACCATTTTCATGGAAAAAGGGTCCTGGTGAGATTTATTGAATTTTTAGTATGGCATGGTCGATCAATAATGTTGAAGAATGAACAGTTTTTTTCTACAAGGTGTAGAAAGTGCCCAGTTAAGACCAACAGTTATTCATACAAAGTGCTCCAATGAAAAGTATGCACCTAGCTTTTCTCCTTAATTTGGATATAGTTTCCTTTCGAAGGAAGTTTTACGCATATTTTTTACCTCTGCCTTTGAACCCTTTGGGAGGGGGTGTCACAACTCTGAAATATCAATGGACACTGGACAGTCACACGGTAAAAAATTATCTTATATTTTGGTACTGATTGAAAATACAAATGATTTTTGGGATATCAGAATCAGAATAACTACAAATATTTCTGAATTACTTCATTTCAACGAAAGCAAGATTTCTTGTTTGAGGACATTCATCCAGATAAAATGATTTTTATGTTGACAAGTTAGGAAGTTTGTTGATTCTTGATTCATCTGTAATGTGAAACACCAACCGCAGAACCCCATCAGAAAAGAATTTACAAATGAATTTCAACAAAGTCTATAATATTGTATGGAAGCAAGTGGATCAAATTTTCAACTCTTGTTGAATTAACGTTTCAATAAATGAATTCAATAACTTGTTGATTTTTTTTACAAAGCACCGTTACAAATAACAAACATTTCATCATACTCCAATTTTGAATGCTTTTATTCCTATAATACCTAAAACCTATTTATATTTTTCATCAATACCAAAATTATCACAAGACGTATCACTCGATCCCACTTTCCATTTGAAATTTGATGGTTGTGACACTTCCTTGATAGGGGGTTTAATGCATATCATAAAAGAATCTGTCCAAAATGTGTCCCCCTCGCCATCAAACTCAACGTGTCCGAACATTTTTGCTTCGAATTATAAAAAAGGAAAGCTATGTGCGTACTTTTCATTGGACCACTCTGTACATTTCACTTAGCTCATAGATATGGACATATTTTTTTTGTATACAATGCTCAGTTTGGGATTTCGGTAAGGCATATCCATTATGTACAAGGTATTTTTTTTAAATAACCAGTTTTGATATTTGCATATTACTTTCACAATAGAAGCAGGGGTGAAAGGTTATCTCTAAGAATGAAATATGAATGAAAGAAAATCGTCATATAGTTATTTAGAATGTAACATTTCGATCATCTAGAAAATATTGTATTGAATATTTCGAGGAGAAATTCTTGTATATTTGAAATATACAAGAATCAAAGAACATTAAGCGAATTACAAGCAGAAAAATCAATTTTTGGATCCAAACTTTTCAATGGGTATTGGTGAAAAAACATTAAATATTGTTTATGTTGTATTGGTTCACTTTCAAATGTTTTGCTGTATTATACAGGGTGTCCCAATAGTGCATATTTAATCAAGATATTGATAATGCGAAAAGATCTAAAGAAAGTTATAAATGCAGGCCAAATTTTAAAATTCGTTCCAAATGTACAGGGTGTCTCATTTAAAAATGAGAGCAAATTATACAATTTTTTTAATGGAACAACTATTTTGTTTATCTATCCAAAAAATGGTCACATAGTTCCTTAGCGCAGATTTTTTTGCGCCGTTGCCAAATTACAATTTTGTGGTACTATTACCGAGGTTGCGGTTCTTGAGATTAAGTACATGAATTTGAGAAAAAAAAATTGTTAGGTTATTCATATTCACGAATACCACTTTCCTTGAATTTGTTTATTCTGAAGCGTTCTAAATTCAAATTTAGACCAATCAGAAAGCTATCGGATCGTCGTACGATCATATTTCGGATCTGTCTGAATCCAGCCTTAGTGGTGAAAATGAAAGGTGATCAATATTTTGGACATAAATAATCATGAAAAAATGGTTCGCGGCCGAAGTTTTCACTATCACTACTTTGGTTAGGGTTTGACGGCCTTCAAACCCGTTCCAAAGTAATGATTCTGATAAATAATTATATTTTTCATTTAGTATAACTTTTAAGTTATCGTTGCAGTTTGTGAAATAACCGATTATTAAGATAACTTTGACTGTCATCTGCGCTATTAAAATGCCAGAGGAGATTTTGGAAAATATATGTATCGAGCAGTAGACGAATCACTGCTAGATTCTTCATTAATTCGAAAATTTCTTGGAAAGGCGGAGAGAGAAACAAATTCCTGCATCTCGTGTTTTTATGCCCTCTCTACTACCAAGCTCAGGTTTCTTTTCAAATGGGAGTTGAGCAGGATATCAAGTGAGCAGCTGATTTGGCATGACAGCTTATGCTTTTAGTGGATCACTTCAACCATAAAGTAAAATATTCTATTTGTAGAGAAACATACAGATTTTTTTTTATTTGATGGATAGCATTCGAGATGAAATAGTTATGTGTTTTTGTTGCTTGGAAATTACATAACCTGAATAAATTAAACCTTTTTAGGCCTTCGGGGTTTCATCGCGAGATTACCGAATCAATTTTCTGTATTTCAATTAGGCATTCCAGATACTTGTCAACATCTTGTCAAATGACTAAATGAACCAATACGGCGCTATCTGCCGCCCAGAAACTTTCGTTTGTTTTTTCAAAAGAGTGTGATTACCATGGTGAAACAGGTATTTGCCCTCCAGACATCACGTGATCTGTAATGCCTAATTCGCAATGGTTTTCATTCATAACCTTCTCAATCTCAGGCGTCATCTGCTGCTACCCGGCGGCTATACTCATCCACACATCCACGTTAAGTCGTAGAATGGAATTTTTGTAATGTCTGATGTTTACTCGTGCATTGAAGGAAGATAACGATAACTAGTTCAAACCTTTGCTTGAATATGGTTGAAAATGTTCCTTGCTGAGTTGTATTGATTTGGACTTACATTGTCTATATTAGTAACTCTATTGAAATCTGTCGCTAGGAAAAGAAAAAAGGGGGTAAATTTATAAAACAATAACTTATTCTATTTGTATTTTATGAGTTTTTCTCCCCTTTTTCTTTTCTTTGGCGACAGGTTTCAATAAAGTTGATAATATAGACAATGAAAGTCCGAATAGTTCAAATCTTTTTGGTACAATAACTGGTTTTTACAATATTTTATTGAGTTATGGATTATTTTTGTTTATTGTAGTATAATAACATCGGTGAACACGGAAAATACGCCACTTTTGCATATCGTTCGACGTTTGAGGTATGTTGTGGTTTCATATTCAACCACTGTGATGAAAGGAATTAGTCATTTTTATTGAATCGAAATTTCGGTATCATTTTAATATACAAATTCTTTGGATTGTTGACAGAAGTTCAGTTCAATCCCAGAGTTTTTACCTGCTGTTTATTCAATAAAAAAACACATAGTAATGTCGATTATCTTTATTTGTGGGTGTTATGAGTATACATTCATTCCAAGCGGTACAAAGACACCACAGTCTGAGAAATCATGGTACAATAAAAGCTGGTCTAATAGGCTGTCACGTCCAAACAAGAGGCGTTCGTTCGCTGGCGCCAAAATACAAGTTCAGAAACGGGATCTGAGTATGCAAGAAATAGGTGTAGTGCAATAATTGAAATTGCTAAAGGAACATATAATCATAGAATTCGTTCAAGACTTGTTGAATGGCCAAACGGTTCTTGTTCATTTTGGTCACTTGCTAAAGCTGTCGCCAAAAATTTCAGTTCAACCAAAGAAGATGGATCACAAGCCACCACTTACCAACAAAATGCAAATATATTTGATGGAAATTCTACTCTGGACTCATCGCCTGTCATATACCTGAAATAATTTTTCACTAACAAAATATAAGAAATATTTTAGTAGACCTGAAGACGAATAAGGATTGCGAACCTGATGGAATCCCAGCAATTGTTCTTAGTGTGCCCCCGAATTGACACTTGCACTTTGCGAATTACTCAACCTTTCGTTTGAGTTGGGTTTTTTCCTAAGTCCTGGAGAACAGTCAGTTTCTAAGAAAGAAAACTTCACCTTGCAATTAGAGACCAATTGCATTGCTTTGAAATTCTATCAATACTGCTGATCCATTCGGTATAAACCCACTTTTCGTGAGGAATTCAAAAATATATGTTGGGTTTTTCTTTGAGGAAATTTTGGTCTATAACACCCTGAAGGTTGAATTTTTTTTTTGAAACAGGTTTATTTTTTTCTGAAACTCTCATCTGAGACATTTAATCCTATCTCAAATAATAAAGGCGCTATCGTTTGCCCACGCATCGTTGATATACCCGGTATCTTTTATGTAGGTTTGATACGGAGATAGTGTGTAATAACTGAAATATCCTGTCAGGGATGGCTCATTTCGTATAACAGCTTTGATGTGTACACGTTAGCGAGATTTGAGCATTCATAAATTCCGATAAGCAAAATTACGCTTAGAATAGAAGGAGACGAGGTCAGGCAAGTCTAGGAGACGAGTCTCGACTGCCAATGTCATAACGTCTCTTATCAAATTTATTGAAGAAAGTTTTTAGAAAATAAACACTGTCTGGGTATCTCAACTGATCTTACATGTGCCTTCGATTCAATCATTCAACTTTGTTGCACAAAATGAGCTATTGTATAGCACTGGTGGAACCTGTCAACGAATTTTCACTTCGTATTTGACCAACCGAGTGAGACAAGTGGATAATTAAAGTCAATTCCTACAAATTGAAAGGGGAGTACCTCAGGATTCAACTTTGGGACCTCTGCTGTTTTTCATTTATATTAATGACCTACCCCATAATATGGCTGCACATAACAGATTATCTGTACTATTCGCAGATGACGCTACATTTACAATCAGTATAGAAAGAGATGAAGATCTCAAAATAGCCCAAGGTGATGGCAGACAAAAAGAACATACATGGTTCGCCAGGAATGAATTCATACTGAATGAGAGTAAAACTGTATGCCTAAATTGTGATTGTGGGCAAAATAATTCTGCTAATCACAAAGAGATTTATGGAAGTGTCAAATTTCTGGTTGTACAAATTGATAGTCACCTCCATTGATCACAACATGTGAATTGTTTGTAAAAAAAAGTTCGAGACCTTGTAAATCAAACAGTAGCGTCAACTTCTTATTATTATTCCCTATTTCTTTTACACATTCCTTGTGGTAATTTTTCTTGGAGTAATGCAACTCAAACACACATGGCTAAACTATTAATTTAACAAAAGTCTGCCATAAATTGTTTCACAAAGTCGAAGTGGAAGTCTAGTTGTAGACCTCTATTTCCGGATCTAAAAATAATGACTATTTATGCCCCAGTTATATACCACAAATAAATACATACTAAAAATAATATTGAATGCTATGAAACTCAAGAAGATATACATAAATATGATATAAGGTACGAAACCAGGATAGTTGAACAAGACTTCATTTTTATAAAGGTGCTCATCATCGATGAAAGCAAATCCACTTCTGTTTTCGATATATATGATATTTCTCTTCTATGATCGTTTTTGAACCGGTAAAATATCTCAGCTTAAGCCGAAAATGCAACCCATGCTCTGATAAGTTTATTTCAAAATCAGTAATATATTTTCAGATGTGTGGTAAAATATCAACATTACAATGGAAACATTTTTCAGGGAATGAAAAAGTAAAATATCCCGATTCAAAAAAATTGTAAATGATTGTTTAAAATTTGCTATTAACTGTTGAAATCTTCGAAAAATTGAAATTTTACGTCACGGTAAAGAAGTATTGTAAAAATACAGGTTGTTGTAAGATGATATTGCTATTTCAAGATCAAGTTATTGTGATTTTGTTGGCTGTATCCGTGGATCTTTTCCGTCTTCCAAAGATATAAAATAATGTAGCGTTAAGTCTCGAACTCCTTCAATATCTAGTTCTATTTGATGTTTCTCGTATAAGGTGTGAATGATCTCTGCCAGCATAAGTGACTCTAGCCCTAGTTGAGACAAAGTTAGCGATTTGTCAACCAGATCTGAAACAATTAATATAATGAATAAAGTATTCGCCGTATTTTTCATGCCGACAGACCGATATTCCTGATCCCCATTATATGGGCCACAGTTTCTATGGGACTTTTTGTTAGGCGTGTCGAAGTTGTTATCGTATCTCGTTTGACAAAACAGGATCCGATGATGGTCGCTTTGGTCATGAATTTCTCCAAAGAGTTCAAACACGACGCAATGTTTTGGGGTTGTACCAGATGATTGAAAACCTGAAAAATTATTATACCAGTCAGCAAAGAATTGTCAACCACATGAAAAAAATATTTGGTTGATATATATTAACGTGTCTTCCAAACAATTTTCCCTTTCAATCATTAATCCAGGCAGTCGGTGACGGTTTCACGATAAGGGTATTTCTTATTTGATATCCAAATATGGAGCTATTGGAAAAATAATAGTTTCCACATGTTTTATTCTAGGCATGAGAGTGATTTGCTTGATTTAAGAGAGTTTGAAAGAGTACTTTCTTCATGTATTATTGAAATACGAAAGTTCAATATGTCAAAATAAAACTACAATCTAATGAACGTTTTTCCTTGGAAAACAGCATCTGCACGATATTTCAGTATTGGTCTCGAAAGGGACAGACAGTTTGAGAAACATTGTATTCGCAAGTCCAGCCGAGTGCCACTGAGGAGACCTCTGGTGGCTCGAAACATAGAACATAAAAATTCTGAAATCTATTTGGGGTTGCAGTCATCTTTGTTGGGATTTTCGTGCATGGGTAATACCATCTGCACCGGATTTTACAACATAATACTAAATGAAATAGCTTGGAGTAGAGAATATGATTTCTTACGAAAATGGAAATGTCTGAAGATATTCAGAACCATTTCTCGTTTTTAACTAATATAGAGTATAAAAATCTTTTTTGAATTAATGGGAGAGTGCCTGTATTCTGGAGTGCCGGTATCCATGTTCTGTTTCTGTTAAAATTTCATCTCTTCACGGTTTAAATTATTTCCTGGTCTTCTTCAGAACTTGCGACCTGCGTTCTGTCGAAGTAATGTCATGAATACCTTCTTGAGATAGGTTTGACCATGACGAAAATTCATTTTGTGTTTTGTGAAGCTTCTTTCAACATTACTATTAAGGGTTCAAAAATTGTAAAATATTCAAATGGACGGAACTCCAGAACAAAATCATAATTTGTGATTGTCAGAAAGAACTTTTTTTTCTTCAAATCAATATAAAAAAAAATACGTAACACTTCTTTGTATGATTTTCACTAGCTTCTTCAGGCATGTTATAGTATTACTGAATCAAAAAATCATAGGATAAACTCTCCGTTGATATGTGTATATCATTCATGGACAGTTATTATACACAAGAATGAGAGTATCTGAAACAACTATTATCCTGCTTATATAATGCGACGGGCATTGAATTACTTAGAATAAGTCACCTATTCTTACTCAATTTGTATACCAAGCATACACGACTTGCACAAAACATTTTATTCATGAAATATATAAGATACATGTACACACGATATTGAGGAAAATCGCTTAAATTTTCTCGTGAGCCCATCATTGAGTATATGAAAAGTTAATGGAATATTATTTTGTTTGGAAATCACAGAGAGCTACTTTGATGTTGTATGGAAACATTCTGAATTCAAGTTACGTGTGCTTTGCATAAAAGATTAGTGAAAAAGAGTGACTTCTATCAGCTATTTGCACCAGTCGTGCTTGGGGGTTATCATTTATGATTAGAGGAATTGAAATGTGAATTCAGTTCCGAAATTTTCCTTTGTTGTAGTTGTGCAAATGGCCGTAAATGATTTAATGTTTGATTAGTTGTATATTGAAACTTTCTTCCTTTTTGTGTATGAATTAGTAACTATTAATGATACATCCATATCAACATCAATTATTGTTTTTTTTACAGTGATTCGGATGAGAAAAACAATTGACAATTACTCAATACTTTGTACTCTCCGCAATAATAATCATTTTTCCATATTTTTAGCTTGTGATTTATTAATCCATCATATCCAATTATTCCATAAAACCAATAGAATGGGGCATGGCCCAGCTCTTCAGGTTGACTGACAGTCATTCGATATCTGAAGTTAAGCAACGCCGAGCGCGGTTAGTACTTGGATTGGTGACCATACAGGGAAATACCGTGTCAAAAGCCCGTACAGCTGCAGCGGAATAGCATATCATAGCTCGCAGACAATATATCAATAAGCACAAGATATATTGAGGATATGCCGTCCTTCGGAAGGGACGTAAAGCCGTCGGTCCCGAGTCCATGGATGTTGGGCTCGTTAAAGATCCCTACCTCTGGTTGGAATACCAGAGGGTTCGGCGAAATTTCCGGTTGGGGGAAGTGTGCTCACCGGCGTCGGTGATGGGCCTTCGTAGCGGAAATAGGCCGACGTTAAATAAAGAATTAAAAAAAAACAATAGAAGTATGGAAGTCAAGAGAGTAATGAGAAAGAGTGTTTTTTAACTACTCCGGGCCAGAGCTGAGTCCGCTAAACCCGGATAAAACCCCCCCTAATTATCCCCACCACTTGCCGGGGGTGAACGATACGACAATTGTATGGATCTGCAAGGAATAGGAATACCAATATTCCGCCAATTTGAAATTGATTCCATATAACTGGTCGTTGTTTCAATGTTTCATAATTTTTTATTTTCTTTTCCCGAATCTTCATCTCACGTATTGTTTCTGAACTGAAATGCATCGAAAAATGGTCACAGAAAATTTTCTTCTCATAAAAAAAAATCACATATCCAATTCTTAGTGGAAAAATATTATTGAAAAAAATTCACATAAGGTAAAATAGACCTATCTTGAAATGTTCACGTATAATCATAATTATCACTCTGATTGAATGTATTGGGGATCCACTAACACAAATTAACTAAGGGCACTAACCTCATTGTGAAGTTCTGTGTCGGCAACAAATCCAACGTCGGCTATGGGACCAAATTGAATGGCTAACCCTGGCAAGTTTTCTCGCCGCCTTTTCTCACAAAGTCTTTCTACGGCTGAATTTGCCATTCCATAGTTAATTTGTCCAATATTTCCTCTCCCACAAGAGTATGATGAGAACGCTACGAAGTGCTCGAGTTCCCTACAATGTTCTCGTGAAACGATGTCCATGTTTTGGACCGAAACGATTTTAGCCTTAAACACATCTTCGAAGTGTTTTTTGGTCTGATTGGAGACCAAAGCATCTCTCAGAACCATCGCTGAATTGAAAATACCTGAAATTAACATAAACACTTAGTGTACAATACTATCATCGGGCACTTTTTAATTTTTGTCAATATTTTTTTATATGCCGATTCACACGAAAGGAAAGCTCTGTAATGTTCAAAGAACATTGCGTGAATCAAGGGAGAGGAGACATGAATTAACATTCACTTTGAATATTTGAAGATTGCAAGCCTCAGGAAAAACCTCTGGCAACCTCTTAAGGTAAGGAGTTCCAAAGCTCAGCTGTTCTACTGAGAAAAGATTCCTGAGCAAGAGAGGTTCGACAGTTCTCCAAATTCAAAATAAAGGGGTGGGAATTCTGTACTTGTCGAGTCATCCGTGTAGATATTGCCAAGGTTGGAAGGATTGATAACAATTCAGATGACCACCGACCGTGAAAATATCTATAGAAGAGAGACAAGTCCCTGACCCTTCTACGATGCTTCAATAAAGTGAGCGAGTCTGTGAGCGAAGAATCACCAACAAGACGAATTGACTTTCTCCGAATAAAATCGAGAAGCCTCAATGAATGTTTTGGTGCCGAACTCCATACATGAGAACCATATTCCAAGACAGGTCGTATTTGAGCGTTGTAGATCATTAGAAGCTGAGAGTGAAGTATTTCTTTGAACGAAATAGGAATCCACGTTTCTGGGAAGCACCTTTAGCGATCGATCTCACATGGTTTTCCCATGAGAGATTATCACTGATCGTAATTCCTAGCATCGAGATACTTGACTTTGACGGAATAGTTACTCCTGACATTTGAATACTAGATGATGATAGATTGGCTTTCCTTGAGGAGAGACATGCCTGGGTTTTCCTAGCATTAAATTACACCAAGTTCATGTTACCCCATTCTATTATTTTTGCCAAGTCGTCGTTAATTTTGTTGACGTGAATGTTTCTTTGAATTTTTGTTTCTCAAGCTGGTATGGGGACTCTGGAAGAGAAACTGGTATGAAGAGTACGAGTACTGTCGTCCGCAAAACCATGTACTGTTACTGTATGATTAAGAATAAGTATGAAGCAGATACAAAGTGGGCGCCAGAACTGAACCCTGTAGAACACTTGCATTTATTTGGAGAGTATCAGATGATACTCCATCAACAACCACATACAGAGACCTATCAGACAAGAAACTCTTCAACAAAGCACACAACTGAGGAGGCTAACCATAAGACACAGTTCAGAAAGGAGACCCCGATGCCAAACTCTATCAAATGCTTTTGAAACATCGAGTGCAACAGCTATCGTTTCTCCAAATTTTTCGATTGAATGCTGCCAAATATGAGAAACATAAGTCAATATTTGGCTGAATTTTCGCTAGTAGTTAGCCTCTTTTCGAAAGATGATCAATTTTTCATCTGTGATACACTAAAACACTGTCATCATATGTCGATTTTGTGACTGAAAAATTTTGATTAATAATCGATAGTTCCTATGTTGAATATTGACATACTTGGTTAATAAACTATAGGCAAAATTTGTACTACAAAATGAATCGCAGAAAATCAATCAATAACGAAGTGGAAAAATACTCAATAAAGTGCGGGACTCAAATCAACTAGTTCGATAATAATATATTTTTCAACTGATGGTTCGAATCTGAGTCGGTTTCATATCAAATTGTCAAACTGATTTCACTCAGTGAAGAATTTCTTGAGGTAAGTCTATATTTTGAGGCCACACGTAAAAAATAATAGTTTCGAGACTGGGTATTGCATGGTCTCGTATTTATAAAGTCACGAAGTTTTGCTGAAAACTGTATGGGGAACTTTTGGAAAAATTGAAGTGAAAAAACCCGAAGTGATGTACATGTGCACAGTGGTTTTATGAAGTGTCTAGTGAAAAAATGGGTTTGAAGGCCGTCGTTTTTTGGAATTTCTTCCTAAAGTTTCGCTCGCGCGAGTGGCTAGCTTCTTCAGAGGCTCATACATCTTGAGTTAGACTCCAATGACTAGATATTACGACTTCGTAAAGTGTATTTATATGGATTCAGGTAGTCACCTTTTACTGGATTCGGAGAATTTTCATTAATATTGATTGCCTTAATTGCTGGATTCGGAGAAGTGTCATCAGTATTAACTAATTTTCTGCTGAAATTATTCGTGTGTTTGTGGATATCTATTGCCTCCCGTATCAGTCGACTATGGTATCCCTGGTTGGGGGCAATGAGTTTCGCGTTTTCGAACAGAATCCTATGGTTTCCCTCACTGAGTGGGTGTTCCGCCACAGTCGACTCGCCAGTTTGCCCTAGCTTGCAGTTTCTTCCAGGCTCTTTTAGCCTAGTTCCCATAGATCTTTTGGTGGTACCGATGTACACCTTCCCACAGGTGCACGGTATGCGGTAAACCCCCGCTGGTGACAGTGGGTCTCTTTTGTCTTTAGCCGAACCTGAGGCTGTGTTGTATCTTTCTGGTAAGTTTGAAAAATGTTTTTATGTTGTGTTTCCGCAAGAGTTTTTCAATTCGGTCTGTGACCCTCGGAATATATGGTACATAAGCTTGTGCACAAGCTTATCTACCATATATCCCGAAAAATGCTCAGGTCGGCAGAAAACGACGGCCTTCAAACCCAAACCATAATAGTGATACTGTCTAGTAAAAATCACACAATATATTGTATTTTGATTTTGAGGTATTTTAAGAACCAATTCCATGAATATTTGGTATTCAATTTATTTTATTTATTTATTTTATTATGGGACCGGTCTCTTAGCGACCAGTAAAGTTGTTAAATTTTTCAGATAAAAAAGTACTGAAGAAATTAATTTCTCCCTAAAAATCGAAATAGAATTGTTTGTCAGTGTACAACTATCAAAGAGAATGTTTTCTCGTTTGTAGGAAATTCTTGTATTTACCTCCAACAGGACCAAGTTTTTCTGCTTTGGTGATAAGTTTCGTAGTTCCTTCTAGGCTCGTGGTATCATCAGTGCTGATATCAATCACGATATCTTTAAACCGTGACCATTTCTTGAAGCAATATGATTGATAACCATTGGTAATAGCCCTTCTGGAGTTCAATACTATCTTGGTGGCCCCCCTTCCGATCAACCAATCTGCCAATTCAAGACCGACTCCTCCTAGGCCCCCCACCAAAATGAATGTTTTTTTCGGATCAAAATAAAGTTTAGGAACCGCACTTATGTTTCTGCACGGAGACTTCAGTGTGGATGCACTTTCTTTTCTTAGTTCGATCAAAATCTTGCCTAGATGGTAGCCAGATGATAACAGTCCGAATGCATATTCTACTTCTTTTTCGCTGAAAACTCTACAAGGTAAGGGTTTGACTACACCGAGTGCTATTCCTGAAACAGAAGATTTATTGTCTGATGAAAAGGGTATTCTGGGTAATGTAGTCGAAATGCTCCTAATCACGAAATTTCAATTTGACCTGCGAATGATGTAACCTAAGTCTGAAAAACATTCACATTTTTTTCTTCCGCCCCTCTCTTTCCCACTCTGAGAGTGTAAAAATGATATTTTTCACGTTTCACTTTTTTCTCGAAATCTAGAGCTCGAAAAATATTCAAAAAAAAATCACGTATATAGGAGACATTATTGTCTTCAAACTAATAAGTTTTAGCCCCCCAGATCCCCTATGAAGGCCTTCAAAAAATGACGGAAATCCTAGGTGTCCCGGGTGATATTATTTTATCATTCAAACGATGCTGATATACACTATAACAATTAACGTTATCAGTTATGGCAGCTGTCAAAAAGACTTTTTTTGTCATTTATTTAAAAAAATCAAGGCATAAGGAATGTTCGATAAGCAATTTTCCATAGAATACACTCAAATTCAGTCGACTTATTCTGAAAGTTTCAGCTATTATACAGAAAGATTTTCACTTAGAGATTGTTCACATTAAATATATGCAATAACTTTTTTTCATCGAAATTCACAGAGAAATGATACACAAATAGTTTCATTCATTAAAAAAAAACTTAAAATCTTACTTGCTCAATTTTAATAGACATGAAAATCATAATTTGTTTTGAAAACCTATCAAAAGCTTTGGATATGAACATATAAGTATGTATATATGTGTATGTATATCTTATTCATATTTGTTTTGTTCATTATGCCCTAATCAAATTTTGCGTAACAAAGATGTTCCTCCACAGATAGTCTATGACTTTATGAATACACATTTATTTGCGTGAATATGTTGATGAAAAGTAAAAGATAATCTATATACTTAAAATTGACTGTTCCTGTTCGTAATGTTTTACATCCATGTGGAATATTGAATTGTTTCTCCTGCGTATTTTTTTTATTTTGTTATAAATATTATTATTATTATTATTACAAACACACACACACATACACGAGAGCGTGTCGGTCGTTACTGTTATTTTTTCTCTTTCTCCTTCTGAAGGTGAAAATTTGGTATTTTTCATGTTTTATCATTATTACTCATTATCTATATTGGAAAAAAATGTTTTAGAAATGGTATGATCTTCAAATTGAAAACCCCCCTCCTCCCCAGGCCCTCCATATAGGCCTTAAATTAATTTTTTCAAAATTTAAATTCGAAAGAAATGGCAGAAGACTCAGATCCCCGAGTGATATTATTTCATAATTTCAACTGGGCTGATGTACCCTATAATAATTAGTAGCGTTCATTCCATTATTAGTGGTGGCACTTGACGAATAGGAATTTTTGTGATTTTATAACAAATTGCCTGTGACTTTTTTGCCATTAATCTCAACTAAATATTTCTGGGGAAAATGTTCAAATTGCAATTCCATGGAATACACACGTATTAAATCGACTTATTCTGAAAAGTTGTGCTATTATACAAGTTGAAAGATTTCCACTCAGTGACTGTCACATTAAAATTTAGCCAATGTTATTAATTATCAGAGAGAACTGATATACACACAGACACACACACACACACGGAAACGTGCCTTTCCTCACCGTTTTATTCTTCTCTTTCTTTCATTTCTTTCTCTTTTCCCTTTTGGGGATAAAAATTTAGTATTTTTCAGGTTTCTTTGATTTTTCCCATAGTCCATGTAAATGAAAATGCATGGAAATGAGGATGGTCTTCAAGATAAAATAACTATTTTTTTGGACTGAGGTGGCCTTTACTTGATGGAAATCCATAGTTATTACGCTATAAGGTAGACACGATTAAATTTCCACAAAATTTATTGTCTTCGCGACATGTTTCGGTACACTGTACCTTTATCAAGCGAATGTATTCAAACACTAAATTATTCTTCGCTAAAAGTTCCTTAAATATATCAGGGCCTACTCTAATTATCTATGATTCCTAGAATAATACCACTGACAATGATGATGATTCCTAACTGATGCTGATAACTGATACTGATTCCTAATAATAATTATGATATCGGACCGTAGTTACTACTTATTGATTGAATAAGTTCAACAAAGGGGAACTATTGAGATCCAATTGATCATTTAGCAAACAATTTGAATTTTTTAATTTATTGATTTCCAAAAATTCTAAATAATTAAGTCTAATGCCCTTATTTTCAACATGCAGAATTTCGAAATTTTTATCGAAATCATGGCCTTCCTCCAAAATATGATTGGCATATGATGAATGAGTTGTTTTCTTTTCATAATTCATACGATGTTCACGTATGCGGTTTTTGAATGGTCTACCTGTCTGGCCAATATATACTTTGGAGCAAGATCCACAATTCAATTTATAAACTCCTGATTTTTCATCTTTTATTGTTTTATCTTTGTTATTCTTGATAAACCTTCCCAACGTGTTATCTGTTCTATATGCTACTTTTAAATTTTGTTTATGCAAAAATGAAGCTACTTTTTCCGTAGCAGGTCCTGAATAAGTTAAGATTCTATAATTATTGTCATGGGTCCTCAAAGTGGGGTACACTTCTTGGATAGCTTTTCTATGTAGTTTTTTAGCAAGAATATTTTCTAATAATTTGACTTGATATCCATTGTTAACTGCTATTTGTTTTATGATATTTAATTCTTTGTTAAAATTGTCCACAGAAAGAGGAATGTTTACTAATCTGTGTATCATACTATGGTATGCTGATATTTTATGTTTATATGGATGTACCGAATTATTATGAATAGTGATATCAGTGTGGGAAGGTTTATGAAAAATAGCAAAGTGGTGTTTGCTGTTGGCTTTACCTATTGTCAAGTCTGAGAAATTAATTGAATTATCTGTTTCCATCTCTATTGTGAATTGAATATTTGGATGAATAGTGTTAATATATTTATGAAATGTATCTAATTGTCTGTTGGTGCCTTTAAAACAAACTATCACGTCATCTACATATCTGTACCAATACAAAAACTGTTGCGACAGTGGATGTTTATGAATTATATTTTCCAGATTGTCCATGAAAATTTCTGCCAGTAGAGGACTTAGCGGATTTCCCATGATCAAACCGTCAGATGAAGAGTATACTTTATTGTCAAATTGATCTGGATGAAGCAATGCAGAAAATCGGAATACAGCAAGAGAGACAGTTACAACATATACCTTAAGGTAATATATAGTGAACTTTCGTATAGGTTACATCCTTTAGAGTTTGAAGTTTTAAATCAGGACACAAGAGAGCGTGTCAATCAGATCATTCATAAGAAATATATCAGACAGAAACGCAAGCTAAATTCTTTAAAACCTAAAAACACACGTGAAGGTTGTGAAAGCAAATTTGTGGATCATCAATTTTTTGATCGATTCATGAATTTATCAGAAGCAGTCTTCACCGAACGAGAGAATTCATTGATCACAAAAGGTTTTAAGCATAACATAAAAAACAATAATATCATCAAGGATATGGAAATTCTTGGTGTTGAAACAGAAATTGCCCTGAAAGGTACTTTGGACATCACGAACAATAAATATCAGGCTACTAATATCATCAAATCTACGTTTCTGAAAGATAGGTTTAATATGAATGATATGAGAATAGTAAAATCTATAGTGAATAAAACCAACGAAAAGGATATAATTTTTACAAGAGCAGATAAAGGTAACACAGTCATTGCTATTAATAGGAATGATTATGTTCAAAAAACTCTTGATTTTTTAGATTCCGGTAAATTCACATTACTGAAACGTGACCCTACTCATTTGTACCAACTACAAATCAAGGAATTTTTGAGAAACTCAAATTCTATTTTCAATGAATCCGAGAAGTTCAGACTAACTCTGATGAATCCTCAAACCCCAAAATTATATTCTTTGATAAAATTACATAAACAAAACTACCCTATTCGGCCAGTAGTATCATTTGTTACAGCACCATCAGTTAAGTTATCAAGAAAGCTAATACATTTAATAACAAACTATTCTAAATTCGAACCGAAATTCAGCCTTAAAAATTCTTATGATTTGATAAATAAAATACAGGACATAACTGTTCCAGATAACGCAAAATTAATATCATTTGACGTTCAAAATCTTTTCCCTAGTATACCTCCACAAGATACCATAATCTTAGTCGAAGGTTTACTAGATAAAAATCATGTTAATCCGCTCATTAAACAAGAGATATTAGACCTTTTGTCGATATGTCTTGAACAAAATTACTTTCAATTTGACAATAAAGTATACTCTTCATCTGACGGTTTGATCATGGGAAATCCGCTAAGTCCTCTACTGGCAGAAATTTTCATGGACAATCTGGAAAATATAATTCATAAACATCCACTGTCGCAACAGTTTTTGTATTGGTACAGATATGTAGATGACGTGATAGTTTGTTTTAAAGGCACCAACAGACAATTAGATACATTTCATAAATATATTAACACTATTCATCCAAATATTCAATTCACAATAGAGATGGAAACAGATAATTCAATTAATTTCTTAGACTTGACAATAGGTAAAGCCAACAGCAAACACCACTTTGCTATTTTTCATAAACCTTCCCACACTGATATCACTATTCATAATAATTCGGTACATCCATATAAACATAAAATATCAGCATACCATAGTATGATACACAGATTAGTAAACATTCCTCTTTCTGTGGACAATTTCAACAAAGAATTAAATATCATAAAACAAATAGCAGTTAACAATGGATATCAAGTCAAATTATTAGAAAATATTCTTGCTAAAAAACTACATAGAAAAGCTATCCAAGAAGTGTACCCCACTTTGAGGAACCATGACAATAATTATAGAATCTTAACTTATTCAGGACCTGCTACGGAAAAAGTAGCTTCATTTTTGCATAAACAAAATTTAAAAGTAGCATATAGAACAGATAACACGTTGGGAAGGTTTATCAAGAATAACAAAGATAAAACAATAAAAGATGAAAAATCAGGAGTTTATAAATTGAATTGTGGATCTTGCTCCAAAGTATATATTGGCCAGACAGGTAGACCATTCAAAAACCGCATACGTGAACATCGTATGAATTATGAAAAGAAAACAACTCATTCATCATATGCCAATCATATTTTGGAGGAAGGCCATGACTTCGATAAAAATTTCGAAATTCTGCATGTTGAAAATAAGGGCATTAGACTTAATTATTTAGAATTTTTGGAAATCAATAAATTAAAAAATTCAAATTGTTTGCTAAATGATCAATTGGATCTCAATAGTTCCCCTTTGTTGAACTTATTCAATCAATAAGTAGTAACTACGGTCCGATATCATAATTATTATTAGGAATCAGTATCAGTTATCAGCATCAGTTAGGAATCATCATCATTGTCAGTGGTATTATTCTAGGAATCATAGATAATTAGAGTAGGCCCTGATATATTTGAGGAACTTTTAGCGAAGAATAATTTAGTGTTTGAATACATTCGCTTGATAAAGGTACAGTGTACCGAAACATGTCGCGAAGACAATAAATTTTGTGGAAATTTAATCGTGTCTACCTTATAGCGTAATAAAATAACTAGGCCATCGAGGCCACTTTTCTGAAACATTCGAAAAAAAATAAAAGATTTCAACTCAAGAAAATAGTAAGAAACTCAGGTGTCCCTGACGATGTCATTCCATCATTTTGATAAGGCTGATTTGTTTTAGTGCCAGTGGTCGCACTTGGAACAAGAAAAGCATTTTTCTGTAAAATTCAATGAAAATTTTATTTTCTTTGAAAACTTCCCAAAATTTTATGTTATAAATAATAAAAAAGTTTCGATTATATTATTCGATTTTTTACATATTTCACGAGCTGCGAATAGAATATTTTTTGTTTTCATATCCTTCATAGCTCCATATCATTGCATTGATTTGGAGAAAGGAAAAGACTGAAAATCACGTTATCAAAACTTCCTTTTCTCCACAAAAATAATTATGTTCACACATATTCATATTCTATATTTTTCAATTTCATAATGAAATATGGAAAAGTTCTTTATGAATTAATATTATCGAATTCATAAATGATATCTATTCTCAATATTCCAAGCTCTCCATGAACTAAGCAGATACGTCACTGGTTGAGAAAATTCTTTGAACAGATAAAACGCAAATGACTGAGACACGAATGGCTTAGTTGAGTATATTTGAAGCCGTTGCAGTGGAACACTTTCGAGATATAATTTTAATTGGGCGGAAAATCACTTATAGATAGATAGATGTTTATTGACTACGGTATATACAGGTACATTTGTAGCAAGTCGGTGAATACATAATGAAAATAAACAGCATAAATTTATATAGTGTAGGAGCGGATAAATAAATTATTCAGTAGTATGCATTCTAGAGATAGTGGTCTGCATATACTTTAATCTTCAGGTTCGATTTGAAATGCATATCGGTAAAAAACAGTTGATGTTATAGTCAACGTGGAAAATCTCTAAGTGAAAATCTTCAACTTATATGATAGCTCAACTTTTCAGAATGAGTCAAATGAATACGAGTATATCTCATGGATAGGTGCTAATTATGAAATGTTCGTTTATTGAATCTCAGGTTGTGATGAAAAATGTATCCCTATTGTCCTAGCTGAAAAAAATTATTGTTGAAATATATATCTTTGATATAAATAAAACTGTAATGAACATGTTGCAATAGTAAAAGATACACTTGTTCCCTTCTATATCAATACCTCATATTAAATTACCTTGTTTTACCAGAGTATGAACTTTGTCTTTGAGCAAACATTTAGAGAAAATCAGGTCGTCTAATGAAACTACATGGTAGCTGTGATTTTCCAAAAATATTCTCGTATCTACTGGAATTTTATCGAGGAAATCCACTTTGCCAATTGTCAAAACTCGACCACGTCGTGCGATACATCTCAGTGGAGATTGAAACAATTCAGTTGATGAGGAAATCAATACCAAGTCAACTCCGTTCCCTTCCGTCTTTTCCATGATTGTATTCTCGAAGGAACTATCTGTTGAGTTACCTGTATCAAAATTGTGTACATTAATGAATATATTATCATCAATGAGAGGTATCATTATACGATTCATCATTGAATAGAATTCTTTTTCGACCTAGCAGTCATGTCATATATAATTCATTGCCAGAGGAAACCAATTCTCATTGGCAAATCTTGAATATATGGTAAATAAATAAGCAAAAACGTTTATGTAGAAAAATGCGAACAAAATATCAATAAGTATATAAAAACTGGTATGAAAAACAGTAACTTTTTCTCGGTTTTGATTTATACTTATTCCAAGGATAGGTCATCAAAAAATTACTGAGTTTATAATGAATGGAGTTTATGACCACCCAAGGTGTATCCCTTAGTTTTGGACCATAAATTTCATATATCTGTCGACATCGTCAACAGTTCTTAGGATTATTGACTGGGAGGTCTCCGTAGAGCGTAACCCAGTGGTTTAAATAGCAAGAACCTCCTGCCATGGAGTTAACTGCAGGGGAACTTGACAATTCTACAATCACCATTAATTGATATATTCAGTTACATATCGAAAAATTGATGATGTGAAAGTTACAAAACGTTTGTGCCATACTGAGCTCGGATTGATCACTCTAAACTAACAACAAATAGATGCGAGACATTGTTGTTTTCTCGTTGGAATTTTGACTTGCATAACCTATGAATCCGATGTAGAACACATACCAATATATTCATCTTTCAGTTCAGGGAATGTCTCCTTAATGATATCTCTTTCTGCCTGACTACCAACTGTTGTAAATACTCCACAACCCATACTAATAGCAATCGAAATGGCCGCCATTCCTATCCCTCCGGCTCCAGCAGGAATCAATATGAATTCTCCTGGTAACATTGCTCCTCTAGCAATCAACGCATAATAGCCCTAGAAATGATCATGATTAACTTCTGAGCAGGAAACAGATTTCAAATATTACAGTAGCGTAGACAAATGGAACTGTAGCTGCGTTTCTCAGACTCCACGTGTCCGGAACATCCCAGAGGAATGAAGGGTCACTCTGTAGTTGCAAAGCCAAGGCCTCGTATCCTAACAATCCCATCACTCTTCTTCCGGATGTTGTGATTCCAGAGTATTCTTGGCCGATACTCATTTCAGAGAGAGTTGGTATGTTTGGTAGCTTGGGATGTACTTTGCCAGAGGCTATATTAACATCTCTGGAGTTGAGGGCACAGTAGAAAGTGTAAATCAGCTCCGAATTTCTGTGGAGTCTGTAAAAGAAATGAATTTATTAATGAACTTCCATCTGGAAAATAAACCATAACGAATAGCTTATGCAGTCAATTTTTGGACCATGATGATAACAATGGGCGAATTTATATTAATTCGTTTTCAGTCTGGAAATTGTGCCCATCAAACAATAACAGAATAGTCTTCGACTTCAGAAACATCATCTGTTTTACTGGATATATGAACATATAATCAATTGATGTTTTGAATCCCAAAATCTTATGTATCAAACTTTTTTTTTTATATGCAGATTCACACGAAAGGGAAGTCCTGTAATGTTCAAAGAACACCGCGCGAATCAAAGGACAGGAAATATGAATTAACATTTACTTTGAATTTCTAAAGTTTGTAAGCCTCAGGAAAAACTTCTTTAAGCAAGGAGTTCCAAAGCTCAACTGTTCTATTGAAAAAAAAAAGGTTCGACAGGTTTCCAAATTCACAACAAAGGGGTGGGAAATCTGTACTCGTCGAGTCATCCCTGAATATATTGCCAAGGGGGGAAACGATTGATAATAATTCGGGAGAGCATCGACCGTGAAAGTTTCTATAGAGGAGAGATAAGTCTCCGACCCTTCTACGATGCTCCACTGAAGTGAGCGTCTGTGAGCGAAGAATCACCAACAACACGAATTGCATCATCTTTCGACTAATCTGTTCAGGCCAGTCTCAAATTACCTACACAGTAGGTTTCGGCTGGCACCTGTAAGAAAACAACTACTCCCCTGGCTAATACCACGAAGGGCATTGAATTATATCCGACCGGTGCCAGTGCAGGTTCCTTCACAGAAGTAAATCCTGCATTTGCTTTCGTCGATACAAATAAAGGAATTGATTTTCAATTATAGGGACGGACACACCTGCAGACCGGTTTCGGGCTATTTGGCCACCCGTCAGTACAAGTGTGTCCGTCCCTATAATTGAAAATCAATTCCTTCATTTGTATCGACGAAAGCAAATGCAGGATTTACTTCTGTGAAGAAACCTGCACTGGCACCGGTCGGATATAATTCAATGCCCTTCGTGGTATTACCCAGGGGAGTAGTTGTTTTCTGACAGGTGCCAGCCGAAACCTACTGTGTAGGTAATTCGAGACTGGCCTGAACAGATTGTTCGAAAGATGATTCGATTTAACGCCAGTCTTCAAGTATGCCTGCTGACTATGTCAAATGTTTTTAAGACGAATTGCCTTTCCCTGAATAGAATCGAGAAGCCTCAATGAATGTTTTGGTGCCGAACTCCACATATGAGAACTGTATTCCATGACAGGTCGTATCTGAGCCTTGTAGATCATTAGAAGCTGTCTACCTCTCTGTGATAAACCATTCAGTACTCATTACTGATTTTATATTTTCAATCCCTGAAAGCCTTTGACTTATCGGGTGGTGAAACTTAAACTCATTGATATACTCCTCTTTGGGAAAAAATTTATGACGAATAGCTTATGCAGTCAATTTTTGGACCATGATGAAAACAATGACCGAATTCATATGAAACTATTGTCAATCTGAAAATTGTCCCCATCAAACAATAGCAGAATGGTTTTCGAGTGTTGAAATAATCTCTGTTTTACTGGATAAATGAACTGATAATAGATTGACGTTTCGAATCCAGAAATCTTATCTGTCATTTATTTTATTATGAATATGGCTAATTGACTTACGTACTTCGTCGATGATATAGGCCTCTCTTCCCAATTGAGTGTCGGTAGATCACCATTAGCAAAAATAGTGATGGCAGCATTTCCGACCGCTTTTTTTTCGATTTCAACCAGAGGTACATACACCATGGTTCCCCAACCGCTCTTCCTTAATATGTTGAAAGCCAAATTTTTTTTGAGTTGGTTTCGATAAAATTCGTTGTCTAAGGAAAATGGTTTGCTGACGTGATTCACGAAAATCGATCTGAATATAAGCGAAGAAGGTTCAGTCTGCAAGCATTTCATCAAACCAATTATGCCACTCGTTTCCTCTGCTTGACTGACGATATAAACAACTTTAGACGCTCGAGTTTTTGATAAGGCTTGAAGTTGGTCTAGCCAGTCAAAGTTTGAGTTGGTAATGTTGAGAATGGCATATTCTTGAGGTAACTCTGATTCTGGACGCAGCAAAGAAAGGCTTCTTTCACCAACCGTTGATTGAAAAATTATTTGTAAATTGGGATAGTTTTGCTCAGAGAACGTTCCATAATGCAAAATAAACCCATTACTGCTCAACTTTTCTACTAGCAAAGGCAAACTAGCTGTCCAATTTTCCGTAAGAACAATTAAATCAAATTCACAATTTATCCCATCAGCTCCACATTTATAAATGTGAATATCAACTGGTGTTAAGTTCTTGCTGATTTCCGTTAGTGTTTCGCTGAGTATCTCATCTGCGTCCTTATTTTGAAACTCCCATATTTTGATTTGTTTAATCAATCCAGTGGCGTTCTGTAAAACTATTTCCAGAGCAATTTTCAACGATGTTGCCAAATCGAAATGATTATCAGGGGATTCGTAATTAATGAACTGAAAAGTTTCAAGACACGGGTCATCTTGGCCTGATTGCTGAATACGAGTATTGGAACATTTCAGACCAACTATTTCTATGCTTCCGGATTTGATAATGTTCAGGTTTTTGTTGTTGGTAAAGGGTATTTCTGAAAAATATTGGAATGGGTAATCAAATTTTCCATCGAAGACGATGCAATTGAGTTGAATACAACCACGTACATATTATGAAGTTGGCTTATTTGAAAAGTTAACAAATTGTAGTTTGTATATATTATCAGAGCTGGAAACAAGCTGATCAAGTACACCACTAATAAAGTGAATTTCCTGTTTGTCAAATCATTGTCTTTGAAAATCCAGATCGTAGATCATTTTCAATTGATGAATCGCAAGATACCAACGAGTTTGACTAATTCTGTTCATAGATTCCGTTGATGTACAAGCCATATTTCAACTATCACTTCATCTTTCACTGGGAGTTGTTATAATGCTAATCGATGGAGGCATTCATATTAAGAGTGTTGTAGTGAAAGTTTCAAATATGTACGCTTCTCATGAACAGAATTGTGACAGCTTTCTTGGAGTAGAAGTAATTGATGAAGTTAAATTTTGGTCTATAAATTAGGTGTAGATTTCTACAAAGGAGAGGAAACAAATGAATAATAGAAAATTGGAAATATGGAAGGAATAATGCTTTCAATTTACCTAATCCTTATCGGTTCGAGTAACTGCCAATCTCTCTTTCAAATGCACAATGGTAGCTGAACAATTGATGTTTGGGGGGTTATGCTAACCTTTTTTTTTATTTTCTCACCTTTACTTTCCATTGCCAGATCCAAGTGTTTGATAGGATCAATTATCACTTGATCAATCGATGTCGGCAACATCAGCCTCCTATTGGTGTCGGCAATAATATTCAGTTGGAGCATCGCATCTAGGAAAGCAGTGAAATTTTCAAACCATTTGAGTTTTCCTTGGCTCCCATGAACGTCGCATTCTGTTATTCCTTGGAAAAGCCCCTTGAAGGTGTACTTCCTCAGGCGGAATTCTTTATAAAAATCATTTGTTTTCATCACCAAATAACAATTTTCAGGCGAAGCCGGTAAAACTTCTTGTGAAAATTCACTGGCTATATCGTTTGGCACTCGAATCATTCCTGCCACCACTATGGAATCACCTTCAAAGATTTCGAAATATCCAGACTTTTCCATTATATTCACTCGAAATTTAGCAATTTCATCATAAAGAAGGACTAATGTCCGCTTGAAATTGATTTTCTCCATAACAACTGGAAACTCGGCGGGCTCTTTCAAGTGCATTTTTGCAAATACAGTCCAAACCAATTCCTATATAACCAAAATTAAAAAAAATCAGTAAAGGTATTCTTGATTCAAAAATATAGAGAATGCTTTATAATGATAGTTACTTTATAAAATTATACTTTCCGATGTAGTATTGGAACACCATGCATATCCCAATGGTATACAGTGATTTGGAGAAGTAAGGAATAAATTTAGAATGTCTGAAATTGGGAGTTTTTTGAAAAAATACTCCAACATGCCGATTTTATTTTGAAGATTTTTCGAATGATATTCCTCAATTTCGACCGTTACATTTGGAAGAGCCGTTCATTCTAGGTACACATCATTCATATTTGTGATTGTGTGACGGTAGCCCAAACAATCGAGAGTATTTTTGTGTTGCTGTAAACTATGAATCATATAATGGGAGTATTTTTTTGGTTTTCTCAGTTTATTTCTTTTATTTTGGTGAAAACAGGGTATTCAAAATTTTTGGTTGAATTAATAAAACGGGGACAAATCGAAATTGTCTGGTCGGAAAATGAGACTTATTCGTACTGAAATAATTGTACCTTCTGTTTCATTGATTTGTAATTAGGCGAAATGAACAATTTTCAATAATCACTTGGCAGGTTAGCTTGGTAGAAATTTATTTATTCCAATTCATTGAAATTTTTTTGTATA